>AYNK01003276.1:0-10154 GCA_000497225.1 Amanita jacksonii TRTC168611 | reverse complement strand
CTTATTTTGCTTTTCAGCCTTAATATTTTACCTAGTACCCTACTCAATAATATAGCTAAGTCATGAAAGTACTCAAAGTATATAAGTCAGGACCTGAATTTGTTGAAACGCAGAGGCAACAACATGCTTCGCTTCAACATTACAGCCATTAGATAACTATTAGTTCCACTAATAGTTCCATGTGTCAGCCACAATGGAATAAGTTCCGTGTATCAGCCACTTCATTATTGCCAGAGTGTGTCAGCCACATAGTACAATTACTTCATGTATCAGCCACATGATACATGTTTTACATATTATAATAATAGCATAGAAACATGTATATAAGTAGAAGCACTCTGATGAATATATCTTAGTTCTTCTTGCAACTGCATTAGCACTGTAAGTCTATGAACTCCCTTTGCTAGGTAGAGCTTCCAGTGCAGACACTGCAGCTATAAGCGCAGTTATGCAGATTCTACAGAATTTTTCTGATGTATAAGATGAGCACTTACTGCTTCATCTTTCTAACCCAATCCACATCTTTAACTCATCTCATTCCTGTTGAGCCCTAGCTCCTTGAATAACTCAATCACTAACAGCCTTGGTAAGTGTTAATACCACTTGCCAGTCCTAATGACTGCTCAGCCACTCCTGTTTACATTGCTGATGAGTGCTGGTGGTCCAAACATGTAGAAGCTGCATAACTGCACCTATGGTTGCAGTGTCTGTGCTGGAAGCTCTACCTAGCAAAGGGAGTTCATAGACTTACAGTGCTAATGCGGTTGCAAGAAGAACTAAGATATATTCGTCAGAGTGCTTCTACTTATATACATGTTTCTATGCTATTATTATAATATGTAAAACATGTATCATGTGGCTGATACATGAAGTATGTACTATATGGCTGACACACTCTGGCAATAATGAAGTGGCTGATACATGGAACTTATTCCATTGTGGCTGACACATGGAACTATTAGTGGAACTAATAGTTATCTAATGGCTGTAATGTTGAAGCGAAGCATGTTGTTGCCTCTGCGTTTCAACAAAACATAGGTTGTTAAGATGCTCAGGCTGAAAGGTGAATAGAAACTGTTTGAAACATATTTTATTTGACTTTACAGAGAATTTCTTTCAAATGAAGATAGGAGTGTAATGCAAAAGAAAGGTGCAGTGGATGGCTTGGCAACTCTCCCCCAAAAATGACAACACTAGTGACAAGAGGAATCCGGATCCAGGTTGAACTCGTTTAGAAGAAACTAGTCCCCATTATCAAAAATATGTGATCTTATCGTAGAAATATATAATTACGTCTAATTAGCAAGACACATTTTTCCTGATGGACACTCTTATTAATCTCTCAGTCGGCTCTGTCATGAATATATCATTCGGATTTCATTGGCAGCTAGTAGCTGATATCTCCAACTTACCAGTCCTGAGGTTTGTGGAGGCACGATTCCGGCGGCAGCCATTATTTGTTGGCTGGCGGGCACCGTGACTGGCAAGGCTTTGTGCCCCAATTTTCTGTACCAGGCTATTTCTTTCTTATAGCGCTCTCCTGGTTTCACCTCGGAATCGTCGGTTACCTTCGGAGTTAAGGCTGGTGGGGGTGACAGTGCCAAGGATCCTTTGGTAGCTTGTAGTAGCGGATGTTTCCACGCTGGCGCTTTCCAGAGTGGGCGCCGAGCCTTAGCCTTGAAGACGTTGTTTACATTATACTGGCAGCTAGCGGTTGATACTTCGGACTTACCGGCTCTGAGGCCGCTGGCAAGTGAGCCGGCGTGCTTACATTGCCAGCAGGTCGTAGTTCCTGTGGCTCTATTTCTTGATCCTGAGCAATGACGACACTTAGATTGCGCTGGCAGGTCGTGACTGATTTTTATATTTACCTGCCCAGAACTGCGCGTACTGAAATGATGTGTTTGAAGGGAAAATGCCGTCTGTAAGCTTGAGGCGGCGATGACAACGGCGACAATGATACGAGGTGAGAAGAGCATAGTAGAGCAAGTACTATGGTGTTGGAGATCAGGAGGCTTGCTTCGGTGACCAGCACTGCAGAAAAACTCGGCCAACTTGCATCCCTTATATGTACCATGAAATGTCTTTTTTTTTTGATGCCCTTTTTCTCGTTCCCTGCGCAACCGTTGTGTGACCATAGATCTCAGACTCGCCTCGCTATTTTTAGCATATCATCCTCGCCATCGTGTACCTGAGGCATTAAACGGAGTCATGTGACCATCGATTCCTAAGTGACTGTACCCATAATCCGGGTATAAATCACGCGTTAGACTCCTCAGTCGACTGGCATATCTATAAGTAATCTGGACTAATGCTTGATAACTGAGTATATTTGAGCACATGGAACATTGCATTCCCAGGAAATACGAGAGTGTTTATTCTAGTTGCTTGCAATTTCGCAAGGTACGCTCACGGTGTTGACAGACTTCTGAAAGAACTAATTCAACCGTCTATGAAGCTGCGTATATAGTTTTACTAGTCACTGAGGGCATGAGCAACGTAACGTGCGCCTACCATCGTGGTAATAAAGCGATACAATAACTCCCTCTTTTTTCCGATTAACAAGAGCGCATTGGGGTGCCGTGTTAGCACATGTGGAACTACTGCCAACTAAGCCCACAAAGCCCACAATACAATAATAAGTAACCATGTTGACAGTGATACTGAGTAGTAGGAGATCGGTTACTTATGATCATATATACGGAAACCGCATGCTCTGATCGTTTCAGATGCATGCTGCGGCACGTATTTTCTCATCAGGGTCAACACGGCGGCAGTTATCCCTGTGGTCGTTCGTTTGACGGCATCACGGCAAATGTCGGGAATTTAAATATCGATTTTTGACACGCAAAGCGGAAACTGTGTCTCTCGGAATGTAAGGCTGCACCAGGATAATGTCATGCTCGGCTTTGAGAAATGTCATTACTTTGGAAAGCCATTATTAATTCTGGGTAAGGTACATTTGCGATCTTTAGTATTTTACAACCCCCAAAGCAATTGTAGTGAACCACGTCGCACAATGATGGATATACAGTACTCTCGGAGCGACGGGTGACAGCTTGATGACGAACTAGTCCAGAACCTCTGGCGACCATCCTTGATAGCGAAGTGGCTGAACAAACCGTTGCTCAAGTACCCTCATCCCAAACAAAGTCCCATCACATCTACCACGACGCCCAATTGATGCCGCTATCACCATATACAACGGTGGCTTTGGTCCATTCGCCCAACATGCTTAGGTTGCTCTTGAATAACTTGATTCTCTGTACAAGGTGCGTTTATACCCGAACATCAGCATCAGTTCACTGGCATCGGCTCATCCAGCTCGCCTTTCAGAGTTCAAAGTGACGCTCTATCTCATACGCCTAAGTTTGGGCAAGAATTGGGCTCAACATTGCATGCGAAAGATAGCAGAGGGCAACTACGAGCGGTGAACAGTATATGATGGCACGAAATACATTATTCATGTAAAATCATTAGTCAATCAACGTGTGACAATTCTGACTGTTTGTATTGTAAGGCTATAGCATCGGGCTCTGACCGACCAGGCGTCAACTTTGTTTGGCGACGGGAGAAGGATACGCCGATTGCTGAATGAACTCTTAATGCAGGTGGGAGGTTTGTATGCTGTTGTACGATAGAAGGATCCTCTACTGGTAGCTGTTCGCCTCGCGAGGCGATCGAATTGGATACTGGCTCTTCATACTGACCACTAGTGGAATCCACGGGTACGGAAGCCAATGGGTGGTGCCCCAAGTCATGACCTTGTTGTATAACGTCTTCCGTCAGAATTTCTCAGAAACGTGGTATGACTTTAGGCATACCGTCTTTTTGGCCCGCTGCGCTTTCTTCAGTGATCCCATAGAACTTTCCTTTGACAGGCGGGTAAAGCAATCTGTTGGCGCAATTATATTTGACAATATGTGTCTTGATTTTCTCCTCAAATTTTTGAGGGGCCTTATCGGCGATCCATTTTTCTTTTACCATTGACTGCAATAAGACCGTTTGCCACCATAGGCAACCGCTTCCCTCTGGAGCAAATTTGTAGTATTCCAGTTTGCTCTCCCTAACAAGCTTGATGACGTCCTCCGCCCTCACTGGGTGCAGCATGCGAATGCCAAAATCAATTGCGATTCTCGTAGACAGGACGTTTTGGTTGCCACTCCTGACATCCACCTTCAGGGTACTGAACTGATAACCATCTGAATCCGATATTTGTGTCGGAGGGCCATCAGAGATGGCGATATTGAGGCTTAGAGCCCTGGCCGACAAGGAATTTTCGTCGAACTCGAAGTTGGCAAGCCAATGGTATACGTCACGGCGGTCTTTCGGCATTGGCGCCCAGAAGTGGACGTAACTGAGCGACAGCTTGCCAATTGCTTCTGTTACCTTCTCGACGCCCGTTATTACGACTCGTTTGCTCTGCGATTTCATGATCAGGTGTGATATTGATATTCTTGCAAGTCTAGCGTTAGTTTACGACAGGGTTTGGATCTGGGTCGCTGCTTACAGGAATTGTGCTGGCTGGAATGCACGTTCAAGGACGTATTCTCCTCATGTTTCCCTAATTCAGGATGTTGAACTTTGTATTGGTGCTTCCTTTTCACATCCCCATAACCAGCTATGCCATTGATCATAAAATCATGACTCTCACCTGAAATGAGTGTTCGTGTCAGATTGTTGAAAAGACTTCACAGAGTACGTACCCTCCATTGACCAGGATAAGTTTCTGGAATCTGAGTGTGGTGTTTGAGAGCAATGGTAGGCATATACGCGGCGTGACATGGTCTCATACAAATCTTTCGGTCACGCGTCCTCACTCCAAACCAACACGGTTATGCGACCGGCAATAAGAGATGTCCAGGTTGCAGTCCTTTGTAAGGCTCAGTTCACTTTCATGAAAAAGACGTGTCAACATTTTTCTAGGTCCGCCTTCAGTAACCGAGTCAGTTTTGATATCCAGAATTGTAAGTCGCTCTTGGCATTGCCGTGTAAGTTACTCAAGTCAACAGCATGGCTATATGTTTAATAGACCTTCAGATGGGAAATTTTTTCGAATTCTTGTAGCGAATCGTGAGGAATCCGTCCACTTGGAAGACCCGGACTACACTCTTCTCGAGTTCGACACCTCGGATTCGCGCCAGGATGACATCGTGGAAGTGGCATACAACACCCTCAGAACTTCGCATGGAAGCCTCGAGGACGGTTGCACCGTCGTCACAGTGTTGACTAGTCCGTACGCGATGTATTCCGAAACGCACCTCCTTGTAGTTGGGCGGGAAGTAAATGTCAGACGACTTGGTTTCAACCATATCACTGTCTCTGCGCATGATGGTGACGGATTTGACAAATTATTTGCATTGATATGTAAGGGCTTCTCTTTTGTGCAACGCTATCGCATAATTCTAATAGTATCATAGCGGACGATGTCGACCCGCCCATCCCGTCCTTTGGCTCCGCCTGGTCGCTCTATACCAGATGTCTGATCCGAAACTCACAAAGATGGACTCTTGATACAATTGCGTCCATATGTTCCTTGCGGGTACCGGTCGACGTTAATGCCAATGTGCGATACTTCCTGGCTGACCTTGCGCTAACTGGTGACCTAACCCACGACTATTTGCAGACGCCAGACGAGCTACAACTTGACGATGAAGCCGTCGACCGGTTATCAAAGGCTCCCGAAAACCAAGACTGGACTCGATACCTTGAGAGTATATCGAATTTCGGAGAGGCAAGCACGTTCAAGATTTCACCATCCTTAATGGCAAAGTGGTTGGACAAAGACGAGTATGCCAATATGATCTTCGTTCGTCAACACACATCTATTCCCGTCCCTCAACCGCGGTATCCTCATCTCAAACAATGGCTCGTCATGGACCTCGTCAAAGGAAGGATGTTATACGAATGCTGGGACAACTTAAACTGGTTCAAGCAGTTCAGAATCGCATGCACACTGCGGGGATACGTCTCTCAGCTTCGTTGCCTGACAAGCAAAAGACCTGGCTCACTCTTGTCCGGTCGTCTCTTGAGGAGTCCTCTAACCGACCAGTACGACTCGGACTATTGCTTCACATCCGCCAGAGAATTCCAACTCTGGTGCGAACAAGTAGCTCGCCATGGGTGGTGCCGTCGTGCATTACTCGAGAGATACAGACATGAAAGAGGAGAACCACTATTTCCTCTCCCGCTTCCAGTTATCGGCCGGGACGATGAATGGTCGACGCTTGTGTTTACCCATGGGGACTTGAATCCATCGAATATCATCCTAGCAGATGACGGCGTGTTGTGGGTTATTGATTGGGCTTCTGGTTCTTTTCTTCCTCCCACATGGGAGGCAGTAGCAGTGGACGCTGGTCAGCCCAGCGCCGCCGAGATGTGGAAGAAATATGGTTGGCTCATTACTGGTGTAGATCCAGACATGCATGAATTCTGGACATCGTTCGCATCTGATGCTCATAGGTATATCCGCACGATAGAAGCAGTTCCAAAAAACCTTTAGCTTTACATGGCGCTATAGATGAAAGTAACGTAGGGCGGATGCGGAAATCTGACTCCGAGTAGCACTTTTGTATCGCAACTGAATCACGCGGCTTCGGATTATTTCTTCCCTTCTATTATCGCACGAGCACCGCTCTAAGATCCATCCCCATATGCTTCGTTGACTGTCACATATCCGCTTCCTGGTACCCTCGTCCCTCTATTCTTCGTCTTTTCCATGTCTTGCTCGGCAGCGATTGTTGAAGTGGATGATGCCGATAACCTCAATGAAACAACGGATGCCTCTGGGTGTAATTCGAGGCCCGTAATTTCGCCAGACTATAAGGAGCCCGTCGTGACGAGGAATGAGCTATGGAGTTACTACTGTTCGTTGACCCATTGTCCTACCATGATAGAATGGCCTAACATGTGTTTCATGCCCTTTCTTCAGTGTACTACAATGGTGATAATGTTCGTAACCTCCGTTATTCTCAACGATCACGAAGCTTTACTTGTTTCACAGGGTGTAGGACCTTTAGGATTCACCATGACACTTTTCCAGCTGCTAACGAGCTCAGCTGGGTACGATCCAGTCAAAGGCCCTGGTTCATCCTGCACGGCTAAGGACGCCTCGGGCCAATGCGTCGTCCGCTGGGGAAACGGAACCAGAGCCGTAGCCAGCGTCGTCCTGATCGCTAATGGAATAAGCTTCGCGATCATGACCCTCATCTTCACCTCAATCGGATCAGCAGCGGATTATGGAAAGTTTGGACGATACCTGTTGTTGGTTGTGACAGTTATCTGCTGGGGAGCGCAGTTTGCGTGTATGGCTCTCACAGGTAGGCTAGACTCTATGAATTTCCATGGGTGCGTCTGTCTGGACTTACGGTGCCCGGAGTACCCTCTAGGTGGCCTTTAGCAATGGCCCTTTTTATTATCGGATATGTTACCTATGGGGCTACTCTCGTGTTCTATGCCGCGGCTTTCCCCCGCCTTGCACGGAATACGGCTATGACTCGGGAGCTTGAAGCGCGATATCAATTAGGTCAGATGAGTAAGGAGGAATACGATCTGGGAGTTTCTCTCGAAAAGAACAGGATCAGCAATATCAGCACGGTATGGATAATATTTAGCGCACCGTTGGTAATGAACTAATCTGTCTCTATGTACAGATGCATAGTAACATAGGTTACATTATTACCCTATGCTTAAGCCTATCAATTTTATTGCCATTATCCAACAACCCTCTAGCCAACAACTACACCCTAGTCCTGTGCGTACCTTTTTTGGTGAATGAAGTAGTCTAAAATCTTTCATTCAAGGATGAATACGTATTGGATCATCACAGGCATGTGGTGGTGTACGTGATCCCTCTCTCATAATTGGTGACACACATTCAACAGCACCTCCTAGTCATCTTTCAAGAACCACGCCCTGGCCCTCCACTCCCCAAAGGCGAGAGTTATTTCACTATCGGATGGAAGCAGGTAGTTTGCTCAACATTCAGCCAGCTACGCGCCTGCTCGATGCAATTTTCTAACGCAATGTAGATCTGGGTCGCGCTGAAGCAATTCAAGAAACTCCCGTTTACCTTTTTATACCTGTTTGGGTTTTTCTTGCTTGCAGATGTGCGCATTTTAGACTTCGTCTGCTTCATTTTTCTCACAGTTTTCTCCTCCCGGTGTAGGGTTTAAACACTACTGGAACGTTAGTAGCGATTTGCCAGAACGATAAATTCCAATTCAGCTTTCTGCAAAATACCTACTTGGGCCTCTCACAAGCAGTCACGTCAACGCTGAGCACCCTAGGTTTCTGGTCTATCCAGCAATACTTCAGGGTTAGCACCAAGAGGATGGTGGGAAACCCACACTATGAGCTCCCGGTAGCCAGCTAATCCCTTTCGCTAGTTTTTTGTGACGAACGTTTTTACAATTTTCATCCCTCTATGGGGTGTGATCGGTCTCTGGACGGACAAGATTGGGTACGCGCCATTCCTGAACCATAATTGACAGGCGTTTCTTACTGTTTCTTTCGTTCTGAACCGCAGGTACCATAATGCTTGGGAGTTCTGGTTCGTCTCTTCAGTATCAAAATGTAACAAATAATCCGATCTCATAGGACATATAACATCGTGTTCGGACTATTCCAAGCGCCCTATTACGCCTTCTCCCAGACCATGATGGCCGAACTGACGCCGCCTGGCTTCGATAATATGGTTGGTGTTTCTTTATCCTTATCGGCATCGACTGAAGTTTCACATGTCAGTTCTTCGGCCTATTTGGATTATCAAACCGCGCGTCGTCCATGATAGGCCCCAACGTCATTCAGGGTATCATTGACAAGACTGGTAACAATTGGACAGGATTCCCTTTCCTATTTGTAATATGTACGGCTGCCTCGTTGGTCATTTGGTTTGGCGTAGATGTGGAGAAGGGAAGGCGGGATGCCGAAGGATGGGCAATTGAGCGGCGAATGCAGGACGAATAGAATGTAACTGATTATCAACTGATTGTTATTCTGTTAATTTAATTTAATTTTTACGATTAGCTCACATGTCTCTGTTAGTATATCGGTTAGTACACGCGCCTGTCAGTTGTATCTGTGCGCGCGAAAGCGGGGTTCGACTCCCCGACAGAGAGTTTTTAGACTTTTTCTTTTGAATAGTCAATCAGTACATCCTCGCAACCTGAAAGGTGGAGGGACTCCTCTGCTAGAGTACAGAGATCCTCACGTGATTTGTCTCACGCACACCTACTTTTTGCGCATTTGGTGGGCAATCTCGAAACTCACGTGGTCTCTCATCTCAAGACTCTGGGTGCTGGACTATGGTGACCCTCCTTTTAATTTTTTTTGGAAGGATAATGGGGAATTGGAATTGCCACTGTATTTAAATATTGTTACAAACTATAGGCCCCATTCATTTTCTTTACTAAATCCTTTACTTATATTTCTCTTTTCCATTAGATTTCCTTTTATGGAACTTTATAGAATGTTCTACACTCCTCTAGAACATTCCAGCACATTCTTCACAAGTCCTCAGACTCCTTGGACTTGTTATAGAACAATGACACATCATCTCCATTGTGCTTATGCATCTCCTCCAATATAAGGATAGCTGATGCATCCCCTTCCATATTTAGCATTCCTCTGTATATATAAATGTCAAGCAAATAGTGATTTGCAATGCAATCATGACTGTGGGAAAACACCAGTGATGTGTTGATTGAATACTGGTAGATCTCTGATTGCAGTAACACTCAATCAATCTGTTGAAACGCAGAGGCAACAACATGCTTCGCTTCAACATTACAGCCATTAGATAACTATTGGTTCCACTAATAGTTCCATGTGTCAGCCACAATGGAATAAATTATGTGTATCAGCCACTTCATTATTACCAAAGTGTGTCAGCCACATAATACAATTACTTCATGTATCAGCCACATGATACATGTTTTACATATTATAATAATAGCATAGAAACATGTATATAAGTAGAAGCATTCTGACAAATATACCTTAGTTCTTCTTGCAACCACATTAGCACTGTAAGTCTATGAACTCCCTTTGCTAGGTAGAGCTTCCAGTGCAGACACTGCAGCTATAGGCGCAGTTATGCAGCTTCTACACAATCACTGTATCTCAATATAATAGATGACTTCTAGAATGATTCT